>JAZDUA010000541.1:1030000-1042698 GCA_038098605.1 Gryllus longicercus | reverse complement strand
TCGTACTGTTTGGGGACAGCGTCCTTCATATGTTATACGGACTTCTCTCGTATGCTATATTTCACCCCCCTCGTTTTCCCTCACTACTCTCTCTCTTTTGCTTTAAAATAATGTTAAAGGAAGAACATGCACTGAACACTTGCGCGGCGGCGATGGTGAAACGACTGTTGTACCCAAGTTGGCGGGTTCAAACCTGATCGAAGCCGTGGATTTTTGAGGGCGAAAAAATCCTTCGTACGCCTTCCGTCGGAGGGGAAGTAAAGCTGGCTGTCCCATGTTAGTAGATTTACATGCATGTAAAAGATCCTCAAGCCTAAATGACGCCTCTGAGCTAAATTCAAATCGCCAGTTTCTCGCCCAAGAAATACCTCATTTCTCTGCTAGTTGGTGGAAGGAGCGTAGCGAAATTTGCGTGGTCAGACGGAAGAGCGGGTCTGATGGCCCGAGTCTCGCCACGTAAAATAAGGCATTAATTCAATTCAAATTCAATTCACTATAGACCAACAAAAGTAACATTAACACTGCGTCAACATTCCTGTCATCAACTTGCAACTTCACACTAAGCTTCCATGCTTCTTTCCTTATCATTCTAAATGCTTGAAGGGAGAACAATTAACCAAACTTATACCTTATGTACTTAAATCAATCTTATAATTGATATGAGTACACAACATGATAACATTATGCATTTGAATAATCGAAGAGACGGTAACACTTAGTTCAATCTGAAAATAGTACGTCGTTTTGTATGTAAAAGAGCCTAATTTTTTTAGCCAAGGGAAAATATTTTGTAAGAGTGCAAAATTACTTACGTCATTAGTGAATAATCTGCAACACAATGCAGTGCTTTTTTGACGGAATAAAAAATGTCTAAATACTTCAAGGTCCACTGCAACTTTCATCATGTAATCATACTTTCCCTTTGGCGGGGCCATTGACAATGACCTCCTTTAAAAATGCCTCCTACACTCATCAGATGCGCATCTATATTCTCTCTCCCTGGATGTCCCTGCGTCCTCTGAGAACCCAGAAATGTCATCAAGTTAGCAGCGGAAACTTCACTTCCACCCTTAAGCCAGCGGATTCAGTGCGCAAACAGCTGCCTGCCGAACATTCAAAGTTGCAGCGACAAACTAGGGCTCATCAGAACTTCTAAGCGCAAGCTCAGTGTTAGAGTGCTTTTGTCGTTCTAGAGCACTATGTAGCTACACTGCAACGAAACGTTTCCATCCTCGGCAATTTCTTCTTTGGTGTCTCATGAACCCTGTACACGCTGCAGTTTCCTACAAGATCACTATAGCGAAGTGTCTAGCAAAGCAATGACAAAAAACTATGAAAGTTGACACATTGAGAATTGATTTTAATGAAATTTTCAAATTGTATTACGTCAGAAACCAGCCATTCAAAACATAATATAACACATATTACAAATGAAATATAAATGAATGACATTTTTATGTCAATTAGTACATTTTTCTTCCTCAGATTTCATCAGTTTTCTCTCCGCAGTTGTAGATATTTCCATATTTTACAATAGTGACATGTGTTTAATGGAGTGAAACGATGTAGTTGTGTAGAATGAAACTTAAAGAATACTATATCTCAGACTATTCCTAGGTACTCTAACCACTGATCTACTTAAGTTTTCTGTCAAAGTAATTCGGGGAAGAAAGAAAGAAAGAAAGAAAGAAAAAGAAGAAAGGAAAAGAAAAAGAAAGAAAGAAAGAAAGAAAAAGAAGAAAGGAAAAGAAAAAGAAAGAAAGAAAGAAAAAGAAAGAAAGAAAGAAAAAGAAAGAAAGAAAGAAAAAGAAAGAAAGAAAGAAAAAGAAAGAAAGAAAGAAAGAAAAAGAAAGAAAGAAAGAAAAAGAAAGAAAGAAAGAAAGAAAGAAAGAAAGAAAAGAAAGAAAGAAAGAAAGAAAGAAAGAAAGAAAGAAAAAGAAAGAAGAAAGAAAGAAAGAAAGAAAAAGAAAGAAAAAGAAAGAAAAAGAAAGAAAAAGAAAGAAAGAAAGAAAAAGAAAGAAAGAAAGAAAAAGAAAGAAAGAAAGAAAAAGAAAGAAAGAAAGAAAAAGAAAGAAAGAAAGAAAAAGAAAGAAAGAAAGAAAAAGAAAGAAAGAAAAAGAAAGAAAGAAGAAGAAAAAAGAAAGAAAGAAAGAAAAAGAAAGAAAGAAAGAAAGAAAAATAAAGAAAGAAAGAAAGAAAAATAAAGAAAGAAAGAAAGAAAAAGAAGGAAAGGAAGGAAGGAAGGAAGGAAGGAAGGAAGGAAGGAAGGAAGGAAGGAAGGAAGGAAGGAAGGAAGGAAGGAAGGAAGGAAGGAAGGAAGGAAGGAAGGAAGGAAGGAAGGAAGGAAGGAAGGAAGGAAGGAAGGAAGGAAGAGTAAGCGTTCTTAAAACCAAGACAATGGCTTTGCTTGATCCTCTTGATTCTTCACAGAATGTCCCGCCTCCACAGCTCTCAACTCCTCTAATAATTGTATTTCTGAATCTTAGTAAGAAAGCCTACATTTCTTCATTTTCGATATATTACTGTCAAAAAATACATTTTTGCAATATAGTTAATAGAAACGTATATCATGAAACCCAGTTCATGAATTATTAGAAAGACAGATTAGATCAGAGAAAACAACGAGGTCAAACAAAAACACAGGACAAGTTCCTTGGTTTTCCTGTTTACTAACTTTAAAATTAAGTGAGCTTATATTGTACGAATTGAATAATCCACACTCCAGCACCTGTGTATCAGCGAATTGATTTGTTTTGCACAGGATGTTGCCTTTCATAATTTAAAAGCATTAGAGGGATCTAATGTATTATTATAATTATATATTCTTGTATTAAAGACTATCAATCTGAAACTCGTGTGGTTATTAAATAAAATATTTTCTATCTTATCTGACGTACATTGGTAGGGCTGTGAATTTTTTTTGTAGATTTTTACAGGATCACGAGCTCCGGAAATATTATCCTATTTACTTATTTTATGTACTACAGGAAGACCATGGAGAGAGCTAGAAATTTGCATGAAGACACCATCTTTTCACAAGCACTAATGACAAAAAACAAGAACTCATGACAGATGGTTACCGCACGCATCAGAGATTATGATGAGAAAATAAATGAAGGATACACAAGGAATTTATTTTCCATTTATGTAACACGTGCCTCACATGCATCCCAGGGGCACTAAGGCGGGAATCCACCTAAATGAAGAAACTGTGTATAAACATAGTCCAGCTGAAACCAATATTCAAATAATGTTTGTGCTTGATTAATGCACGTCGTGGAAATCACGCAGAAGGTGAAAGACAATGTACGGAATACTTTTATCTCATTTCCAACGGAACATCAGAAACGCAGAACATGAAATCCGAGACTACAGTTTTATCAAACACCACATATTTGGAGGTATACTATACCAGTTCGTCATCCAGCACAGTATTTCCAGACCCTTTGAAATAATAATAATAAAAGTTCAAGATTTCACGAACTTGTAAAACGATATTTTGCACCAGAATAACAGGAAGATAAAAATTAGCGGCAATTCCATTTCAGGAAATTGCTGAATTGTGGACAAAAACACTACGACGATTTTCAGTAATACCATTGACATTTGCAGTAATACCATAAACTAATCTAATTGTTGCTCTACTTTTCATTATAATCGGATAACAATCAATTCCCCAAATTCATAGCCCCCATAAACGCTGCTCGAGCAGTGCACGGGCCATTCAGCAGCCGGGCGCCGCGCGTCGGCCGCCGGTCAAAGGTCGAGGGTCGGGCGCGCCGCAGTGCTGCAACCTGGCGTGACCGGGGCGCGCGCGCGGCGTCGGAGCCCCGAGGAGGTTCGCGTGCGGACGCGCGAATCGATCTCTTCGCATCCGACTCGCTGGGCATCGCCGAGCAACAAGTACGAAACCCGCGCATCAGGTTTCCCGGGGGTTTGGTTATTCTAACGGATAGTTAAGTTGGGATTTGTCGATGCGACCTGTGTCTCCGCTCATTTACATAATATATGCACGCATGTGCATACGTGCACGCCGGAGGGAAAGGAGAGCCACGACCACCTGATCAGTCACTTTTCGCACTACGATACCGGATTCTATATTACACTGAGATGACGGAGGTCATGGAAAACCTCCTAGTATCGTGTCGGACCTTCTTTTGCCCGGTGAAATGCAGAAACTCGATGTAGTATAGACTCAAGTCATTGGCAGTCCCCTGCAGAAATATTGATCCATGTTGCCTGTATACCCGCTCATAATTGCGAAAGTTAGCCTGTGCAGGATTTTGTGCATGATATGACCTCTCCATTACGTCCCATAAATGATCGATGGGATTCATGTCGGACAATCCTGATGGCCAAATCATTCGCTCGAATTGTTCAGAATGTTTATCAAATCAGTCGCGAACAATTATGGCCCGAAGCCATAGCGAATTGTCATCCATAATAATCCCATCGTTGTTTGGGAGCATGAAGTCCGTGAATGTTGCAAATGGTCTCCACGTAGTTGTTCATAACCATTTCCAATCAATTCCATGAACAACCAGCCCACACCATTATGGAGTCACAACCAGCTTCCACAGAGCCTTGTTGTCTATTTGAGCCCATGGCTTCATGGGGTCTGCGCCACACTTAAGGGAAGGCCGTCGGCTACAGCGTCGTCCGTGGTGAGAGGTTACGTCTAAAATCAGGTATTCTTGGCACACTATTGATATTGTGAATTTTGGAATAGTGAATTCCCTAACTATTTCCCAAATGGAATCCCCCTGCGTCTAGCTACAACTGCCAAGGCTTAATTCCTGTCCGCGGCCATAATCATGTCAGAAATGTTTTCACATGAGTCACTTGAGTACAAATCAAAACTCTGTCAACACGCTGGTGTTTTGTACGAGATACTGTCATTTGTATATTTGCATATTACTATCCCATTACTTTTGTCATGCTGCTTCAACGGTCATGGTCTTCAACAGCCTATATTTTAATGCATTAACTGTAACTGTAGTTTTATAATATTGCAACTTCAGTTCTGCAACTTCACCCTCCTTTTGAATAACTCTTAATGAAACGACGCCCGTGACATTTTAAAAGAATCTTATCTTTAATTTTTGAAAATTCAAAATTTTTAATGAAAATATCACTTGAATTCAGTGTTTAGCGGTATATGATTACAAAAATATTTAAGCGAGAAAATAAATATTTTATGAGTGCCAGGATTCGAACCCCAAGATCTTCAGTTCACGATGGCATCTCGACATCTATTTCTTGCCAAATTGTAATACTTTCTCTGAACCAAAACAAGTTTTCCTTCTACCAAATAATGCTCATAATTTCTTATTCGATAAGTTATACATTTTAACCGCCCCCTATTGTGAACCTTTTCTATTGTTCTGATACTAACGAAATATCTCATTATTAGCAACAAAGTGGAACACATGTTTATCACGTAATTCATTCTGCACGATATCCTGTAGAGCACGATTTCAACTGCAGTTGCACCACACTCCTGCACATACTCAGTCGAAGGTCGTTAAATTCGTTCTCCTTCCAAGAAGAGGAAGCATTACAATCAATTTATCATTACATGGTTATTTGAAGATTTACGATCTTATTATTTCTCATTTTAAACAAATACCGTATTGAAACCCCATTTATTGATTTATCGTATTGATACAGCTGTGTAATAGAATTCAACACGCGAGATGAAAGAAATTAAAAAAAAATAATAAGAAACATGAAAACAAGTACACATGTTTTAAAATAATTTTACAAAATTGTTGTCATCAGATTTATGGAAATATATTTATTATTTTCTTTGACTATCCTGATCTGATCACTATTTTTTACTTAAATTGGGGATGTTTCTTGTGAATCATGTGTTTGGAGGGGGCTGGATCGGTGTTAAAAAAAATGTCAGCATATTCATGGACGAAGAATCAAGATCGACTTCCAACACCACGAGATGGTATCATGAAGATTACAATTAAGGAGGAACATCAGGCCTTCATGGTTATGTATACTAACTACTAAATCCAAGACTTGAAAGATCATCACTTGAGAGTTCTCTTTTACTTGTATTGCGTTGGCATCGAACGACCTTCAAAACTGTGTCGCCCTTCCCGCATCTTCTCTCCAACGCTCTAACAAGCGGGGAGATCAAAACGCACGCCGGCGAAAGCCAAGCGGCACCTTACGCCCGCGACTAAGCCACATTAACGCCACCAGCGGCCGCCACAAAAAGAGCGGCTCGGCTCGTGGCGCAGTCACACGGCGGCGAGGCGCTCACTTCCTTCGCAGAAGCGTCCGAGGGGCCGCCGGCCCGCGCTCCATAAACTACGGCAATAAACCGAGAGCGCCCGCTCGTGATCCCACGGACACACGCGTGCGCGAGCGCACACACGCGCGAGCGAGCGGGGCGTGCGTCAGCAGAGGTCACGCCGCGACAACGTCCTTGCTCCCCGCCGCCCCCACCGCCTCCCTCGCCCGGTGCCCGAGCGGCCCGAAGGGCGCCACACGCGGCTTCCGGGACGCGGTCCCCTCCCCGCGCACGAACCCGCTCTCGTAGGGAGGACACGGGATCGATTCCAGGAAGATGGGCGACTATACAACACATACTTACGGAAAGTGCACCAGCGTTTGTGAAGCATTTTCACAGAGCTTGCGTAAATTATTTCGGATTGGAAGCAACACGACATACACACCTCTAACTCAAAGACTGTTACAAATTTAATGAAGAGAGAATGCTCTCATTAACAACATGATTATTAGAAATAGGTAAAGTAGGCAATGTTAAAATAGGTAAATAAGTAGTAATGTTAGTAATTATTAACTGCCGGAGCCAGGTAATTTTATTTTGTAGAGTTGAATGGTTTTCATAATCTAGTTATATCTGAGGAATTCGTTTAAGTTTCTTGGAAAGCTCTGGTGTCACAATTGAAGAAGTTGTGTGAGGGAAGGCCATTCACCGTTGATATTAACGGATTGGCTTCTTGAGTAGTGAAATTAACTGGTATGGTTATTTTTGTTAGTAATTTTAATATGATTAATGTCGCAGAAACAATCACAAAATGTTTCCGAAAAGCCGGATTGTATCAACGTGACTTGCAGCAAAAGGAAAAGCAGGACAAGAGCATTTTGATCCATTACGAGTGGCAAGAAATTTGGTATCGTGCAAAGGCGACTACAACATTTTCATTCGTGTCGATGCAGAACTCACAGTATCAGACCATCCTAAAGACCAAAAACTGTACCTCCCATGACGGTATCAGGACAAGAAGGCTTGATAGGGGAAGAAGAAATAGAGGCGCGCGATTCTATTCCTTTTGCCCTACAGGCAGTGAAGGGAATAGACTCTTTTCGGCGGTATGTTAAGGGTCAGATTTAAGTTGGTGAGGACATTTATAGTGCAGTGAATTTACTAGAAAATTTTGTGGTTGAAGACTAATGCAAAAAAAGAAATAGGCAAATAAATACTGACTTTTTAGTCTAAATTCTTGAATTTAAAACCTCAGCAATACCAGGTGGGGTTGATTTAAATAAAGGTATTTTTAAAATCATTTATTATCTTTATCGTTTGCTTCTCAATATATGAGAATAAATGCTTATTACATAAATAATGAACATCAATTTTATTATTAAATGATATTTTATCGTGTCTATTTAAAACAGTTGATATTTTTTAAAGAAAGTATTATTTTGAGATCTCAATTTTTTATTAAGTCGAAGAAATATTTCTTCCCAGCTTTGAGATATAAAGGTTCAACAGTATAAATAATTATTCCTGTACGTGACGTCTAACACATGCCTTGTTTGGAATAACGAAACCAGGAACTTTGTTCGATAATAAATTAATTATTAAATAGATAAATTGTGTACAATCAAACATCATTAGTTTATACAATAAAAATAAAATTAGTAAAGACCTGATTTATGATAATAATAAAAAACAACTTATTAATTTACACGAGAAAAATCAAAACGTATGAGTTAATGCAATATCTTTGAAAAATATATTCCAATTATTTTAAATTTATTAGCTGGGTATGGAATACATTCGAATGCTACCTATGGAATTAACATTGCACAAGTAATATTGCCTTATTTAACAAATGATTTCTTTACAGTATCAATTAAACTCTTTGGCAAAAGAAAAAAAAAAAAAACAAATCTCTAGGTAAATCTATTGCTTAGCAATTTGAAATAAATGAAAGTGAAACGGCGTGGTCGTCTCTCCACGTATGAGCAGTATTACGCATGATTTATAGAGCAAGAAAAACCATGTAGGCGTGGTGACTAACCTCACGCCTGGCCATGAGGAAGTGAATGAGAGAAAGGAGACATATCCAAATACGTATTTTATTCCATCATTACTTCTATACAGTACCACATTACCTTATTACAAAAACTAGTATTGTTTCGAAAATTATCAAAAAATATCTAATATTGGTTACGTTGAATAATTATTCGTCGACTTAATTTATTGAATAGAAAAGAAAAAATCTTAAAACAAATAAAAAAGTAATTTTGTAATTATATTTTTTTATATTTAAGGCTTATAAATATTGTGTGCGAATTCTAAGAAGTTACCGTACTACTCCCGGCCACGAAGAATGGTCCCAACAGGAGTTTAAATGCAAACTGCGCCGCAAATCTGATTTCAATGTAAATGTTTGATTCAAAATCATTTTTCTTGTTTGTAAATTTTGAGAGAAAACTTAAATACGAATATTCAATAATAAGATTTAATCTACATATATTTGAAGGCGTCCAGGAAGGTATCATACTTCACACAGACATCGTAAACCTCATTTATCAAAGCAATTTGTTTACCTTTTATTATAATTTATTATAATACTTGTAACCAACAAAGAATAATTCACAGGCCGAAACTGTTTTTCTTGTAAACTTTGTGGAATATGAAAGTAAAACATCTGCCCAGGAATAACAATAAAAAAATTATGCAAACCGTTACGTATTATATTTTGTCTGAAGAATAAACAGAAAGGAGTAAAGTGTGCATAGGTACAGCCGAAAAAAATAAGACGTTAATGATGTTGTAAAACAAAGAACTATTTCATTTTAACAAAGGACGGACATAGTTTTTGCCGAAGTATAAAAAGGGACTCAAAACAAGATGCGCGCTATTTCGCTTTGTACATACCCCGGACATTACAATTGCAGTGCGTGCAAAATGAGCTTGTATTTTCACTTTTAAAATCGTAAACATTTACACTATTTCATTTCAGCACCAAAATAATGTATGGGCAGAAGCTACTTAAAGTGAAACAAGAAAATTAAGTGCACTGTCATTTTATCAGATGATCAAAAGTAATTTATATAACAGAATTATAAAGATTTCAGAGGGTTTTCAATATTACATTTTATCTCGTGTCTTTCATGCCTTGTTACATTGTCTATATATTAGGAATTTCGATAATGACACGTTAAACTATTTCGAAAATTTTGAAGGGTTTCACTGCATGACGGACACATTAAATACTGATAAAATCATGTATTTTATTTTTTAAATAGACGGGACGAATGCCAACAGTTAGGATGGAGCCAAGAACAAATCTGACAGAAAGAAAGCTTGCACGCAATAAATAAGACAGAAAAACAGCAAGGGAAGAAAACAGAACAGCAGGTGGCGATTTTTTATCGCCCTACAGGAAGGAGGTCACGCCGCGACACAGCAGATCCCTCCGAAACGGTACTTTCTCAGTTCTCCGAAGAGCAAAGCCATTCAGCGTCGAATTAATTGCACCGTGACGAGCGCGCCTCGCCCTTTGTTGTGCATCGCCTCTCCGCAAAACGCAACTCGCCCCGCGCTACAATGGAAGCCATTGTCAGTGGTCCCATTTATTACGCTTTATGAGACAAGCGAAGACTGGAAAGCGCGAGCGGCCCCGGGCGCAACTACCCCGTCCAGCGGTCAGAGACTCCGACGCGTGGAAGGGAGAGGAACTTTCAAAGCTGAGACTTACGCCCGATCAACTGACATGGGCGTATATGTGTAATACGTATTTAAGTATGATACCCCATCCCTGAGTTTAACTGAGTACATATCTGCATTAGACCATTTGTAACTTGAGAGCAATTTTTGACGCGAGAAAACGTTTTAGGAATCTGGATGGAAGTGTTAACTGGCGGGAGGTAGCGGAAGGGTTGGGATACTTTCTGTTGGGTTGAATCCCAAATTTAACATGACTCTTGAGTTCAGCCTGCCATTTACACAAGACTGGAATCTCCCGAAGATGGTGAGGGTCGTATGGAGTATAAAACCTATAGCCGAAGAAGTGGAAGAATACATCACAATTGCCTATTTCCATGGCCATTTGTTGCAAGCTTCCGAATATCATCACAACCGAACATCAATATAAATTATTTTACACACATTTGTAAAACAAGTATTAAAACACGTTGAGGAACATTTTTTTCCTTAAAAAATATTTTATACCTAAATACCATAATGAATATAAGCAAGTTTCGGAAGAAATTTATCTTTACATGATTAACTTCCTCGGAAGATGCACGCACGCACACATGTATAATACATCATGTCCAACCCGAAAAATGCGATGTCTTTATCCCGCCTCCACGCTCAAACAATATGAAAGTAAAACCCAGAAGCTAACGAGGAACAAGAACACAACAAACATAAAGAAACATCTGTCGAGCTGCAGAGCGGTAAAATACGGTATTTTCGATAACATCGCGCGATAACTTTCTTTGCTCCTGCGACCACGCAACGCAGTGGCGCGACAAACAGAGCGCCGTTGCACAACAAAAGGCCGGAGACAATGCGCGGGCGCCTGTAATTGTTCTCGATATCGTTTTTAGGCGGCTGAAGCTGCGGCGAACGTGCGGCGCGAAGCGACAAGGCGGCGCGGCGTAGGACAGCAGTGTTGCACTATCTGCGAGAGAATTTGGCAGAGCGGCGTCTGCCTCGTTCTCATGGTTACGTATGGCGCTGGCGATGGAAATGTATTGTACAATGGAAATCCCGCAGAGGTTGCGGTCGCTGCACGGAATTAACACCACTGACACACATTCTGGATATAAATCAGCAATCGGGTTCGGAGTGCGGTGGCGCTCGCCTCGACGAGGATGGATTTACGGGCTTTTCGGGTGACACCGCGTCGTTGGTCGCGTCACGCGTGTTAGCATTCTTATTTTATTTTCCTCGGGAAAGAAATAAAGCGACTAACGGGCGATGGACATTGATTTACGTTTTATATACTTTTCACAGTGCGAACTAGAATAAGTAACTAACATAAAACATATAGATTTAAATTGGATATATGTTTAAAGAACTATTCATGAATTACTTACGCAATAAATAATTTAAATGAAACTTTTAAATGTTACATGAAAAGCCGAATATTTACATAGAAACTTCACATACAGTTATTGTACTTTGACCAAGTCTCTCCGTTTGTTCATGATGGTACTTATGACTATGTTTTTGATGAATCATCTTTGCTACGACTCACGAATCCGACATCACATCTCAAAAGAAATTCTAAATAAACCTCTTTGCGGAACCCTTCTAACAAGAAAAGATCACTTGAGACTGAAAAGAGCAAGCAACAGCGACGTCTTCGGAACAGTTCAAAAAACTCTAAATGATTGGCATCTCAGACACATTTCGACTCCTATTAAATCTTTGCAATTGACTGAAAAAGTTACGGACGATCAGAAATGGTTTTGCATTCTTTTGAAGATTAAAAATAGAAAACAATGTTTCTTTTACTAGAAAATGAAATGCATAACAAACAATGCAATCCTCTCAACACGATAAGGAAATTACAATTTAGAATTGTGATTCCAGTCTTTAAAGATAGTTGGTTTTTCTAAAATGCCGATCGAGTTCAGGGTCCTTTAAGGAGTGTGTGGGCAGCATGTGTGACAAAATTGGCCGCGTTACGAAGCAGGTGGGACGGAGACGGGAAATAAAAATCTTCAGATCTGCACTCACTCCGACTTCGCAACTCATCGGTATCGCTTTCCCTGCACCGCCCCTCCGCACACGGGAGCTTTCTCTCGATATGAGCCCCCTTGCGATCTTCCGGGAGAAGCATCCTTTGCGAGAACAGCATCTTATAAGCATCGACTTACAAGAGCTCTCCTGTGCCTGTGGCGTAACTTTCGCTTTTTTCCTGTTTGTGATCTCCTGACGTGAGAAGACCATGCAATGGAATTAATTAATTTACGGTTCACAACGGGAAAACAATACCGAGACATATTAGTACTTAATGACTGGAATAAAACGAAGTTTTGTTATTTTCGAATGCTCAAACAATGTCATCTAAAAGAAAGTATTCTGCCTTTATAACTGACCAAGTACCGCCGAATTGGTTCAAACGCTATCTAACGGGATCGCCAATGGACCACTTTCACGGTCACGACCCTCAATCACCGTTGAAGGCATATCGCCCTTGTGGCACCTATGATTCATAGCAGTTCGAATGTCAGCACGAAAACAACGGAGAAGATGATACCCAAGTCCACGAGATCACGCACATACTACCATTTTCGTGGATACTAGTAATGGTGGAAAAATTCTTAATATGTTTTCGGGTCAAAGATGACTGACGCTAAAATGATGCCGTAATAAAGTTATAATTTGATGGATAATATTCTTCTCCTTACAATTAATGGCATAAAATTACATACTTTTGAGAATATACATAAAATAAATATTC